>CM076578.1:1242789711-1242836769 GCA_034641835.2 Pinus albicaulis
AAGGTGTTGGGGTTCTTATGTTTTGGCAAGTTTGGCAATACCAAAAGATAAGACAACATCAAAACCACTTGGGACCTCAGGATCTAGCCCTCCTAGGTACAGAGAGGGATCTCTCTATAAAAGCAAAGATAGATATGTCTTTGGGGTTCAGTTTTAAGGTATTAGGCTAGTTATAGGCATAAGGGTTGTTGTTTTGTTTGTTTTGTTTGGTTGTTGGGAAACATGAAGGAAGGGTTCACTGTAAGACAAAAAAATGGGCAGAAAGGATTTTGGCAATGGGGAGATAATTTAGAGAACACTCGAGACCATTGGGCAATGGAGTCATCAAAGGGTTTACTTGCAATTCAGTATCTAAGGCTTTCAAATGGGCTAGTCATCTAAAACAGAGGATCATTTAAAGATGATAGTGGGATGAAATGATAAGGAATGAAGGTGAATAACAAGGAAACCTTCCGAGGTGGCTACCTAGGAGCTGATCTAGGGATAGGACATGCCTTAACCGTCTATGACCAAATTCCTAAAGAGGCTAACTCTTCAGATAAGGGAAAAAATTAAAGATTTAACACAAAGGTGAAGCCTGAAGATCAGAGAAAGGCTTTGAACTTTCAATGCTTTGACATTCAACTTAAGGGAACTTAGAAAGGTACAATTGATTGAAAAAGACCCTAGTGAGATAGAATCAACATTCTAAACTCCCAGTATCCCAATTCTTTCAGTTAAAACCAGACAAGAACATCTAAGAACATATTCGTAAATTCATACATCAGTTAGCAGTGAATAACAGCTACTACACTGATTAAATTATCTTGAATTAGTTCTCAGATAGCATAATCAGTAGAAAACATCAAAGATAAGAAGAGTAGGAAGCATTAGGGTACCATGCGAGGGTATATCCTAAGCCATATTTCTGATTCTTACCAGAGAAATGAAATGTAATGAATTACAGAAAGAATACAAAGACAAAGGTAGAACACATCACCGCTGCTTTAAATCAGGATCCAAAGAAATGTGCTTGTCATATTAAAGAGAAACACCGATCATATACAACATTGTCCAATAGCTTGACGTTCAGTCTGAAAACATCTTCCTTGGCCTATTTTACAACTTTACACACATAACTATTGTTTAATCAATTTTAGTGTTCCTAAATTGATAACATAAATTGTCAACCAGGGCTAGTAAACTGTTGAAGTGAAGTGCACCATATATGCCCAATAAACCTCTTCCTACTTCATTGTGTTCAATTTTTTTCTAATGTTTTTGGTTTTATGTTTACTGTTATTTTATGATAAGGTGAAAAACTAAATTAATAGCAAAGAAAAGTTACTGAATGCACTAAAACAAAATAAGATCTACTCTAAACTAGGAATGATAAAAAGAACAGAGAATGCTAATCCACAGATTGTAAAGTTGCTAATAAAGTAACTCATAACATTAAACTTAGTCCAATTCGCTTCATTAGAGATATATTGGAACAAACTGAGAAAAGGATTAGTTTTGATGTAATGAGGTTCTCTTTAGTAAACAGCAACTTAAAACATCACAGAGAAATTTATTCATGGTTAGAAGTCTGTTGGAACATTTTGAGAAAAAGATCATCTGCAACATAGTAAAGAACCCTGTGCTAAAATAACGTATGACACTCAAATTAACTCATTCTGCCACTCACAATGTTACTATTAAGCCTCATTCAAAGATTAGAGATTTCTTAGAACAACTTGGGAAAAAGACTTGTTTGTAAAATCATGAGAATCTCTTACATAACTGCAGAACAGTCAAGAACTCAAAATAATATAACTAATTCTTGTTCTTATAATAGTGATGTGTTAGAAGAAGTTGAGAAAAAGAGCAGCTTATAAAATAATGAGGGTCTTTTAAATCTAATTAACGGGACTGAAATGCAATTAACTAGCAGAACTGAAATGCAATGAACATAACTAAAATACAATTAACTCAAAGTACTACAGCTAGATCTTATTCACGTATTAGTGATATATTGGAACATCTCATGAGAAAAATACTGACTGTAATATTCGATGTAAGTAAATGACATAAGACATGATGCAAGAGGATCAACTCAGAAAACTGCCTAAGTTAAGAACAAAACAGAGTTAAAGGTCACTTATCTAGAAAATATGCAAAAGCCTTTTTGGATAGTAGGGGCCCTCTACCATCAGATTGGAACACAAATCCTTAACTCCTTACAGTTGCTTCAAATCATGCATCAAAATTATACTTCTTTTATTAAAATAAAACGCTTCAGAAACAGAGTATCACAGTCTTTGAAAACTAACAACAAAACATCAACTAACTGTTTCTCAGTTCACCGAGTTATTTTTATAAGCAAATACATAACTGACATTGAGTAGAAATAGGCATAGGTGTATTTTATAATCAAAATCGAACTAAAACTCCTGTTGAGGACTCATATTTTGCTGAAGACACCTCAAGAGTCCTTTTCCTTATAGAAGTCTGCTTCTTGGTTTTGGCTTTGTCCACGTGCATAACCACTTCCAGATTTTTTCTCAGCGCTCGTGGAGGACAAGGAATGATGCAGGAGAGTTTTGGAGTCTAACCATATATTTATTTCCCTCAGACAACACCTGTAACCTATTTAAACACTAAAATAGTTGCGGAACGCCTCATCGGCTACGGAACGTCTGTATTTTGTAGCTATTTTGCACAAAACTATTAAAATAGCGAAAACCATGAAAATACAATATATTAATCAATTGCATGTAACCTTTAAGCAATCCTAATCATTCTTCATTGATTTTAGGCTTACGAAGTGATAAAAGAATGATGAAATGAAGTGGAGGTTTGTAAAAGTGAAGGCAATTCTAGGGCTCAGCAACTATATCTCAAGAGAAACAGCTTAAAATTCACAAATATCCGATCAACAACCTTTACAATATATTTCCTCATGAGTTTTATAGCTAAAGAGAGGCAGAGGAGGTAGATATAAATTTTAATGAAGCATTAAAATAGAAGAAGAAGAGTGGCTCGAGGCCCATTCTATCTTAATATCTATGCATTGATCTTCAATACTCTTTGGATGAAAGAGTGGTCTTCGACAGGTTGATAGTAACTCCAGGTATGTTCTTTGATGTACTTTTCGGCTATAGTACTCTGTAGTACTCTAGGACTAGTAAGGAAGTTTACATGACTTTTAGGTTTGCCATACTACATAACAAATGCTCTGGTAGCATTAGGAATTTATGTCAGGGTGTAGATCTTCTCAGGAGCTCGATGTAGAATAAAAATAGTATGGGATCTTGTCCTTTCTCGGGAAAGAACCTTCTGCTGATGTGATCACTGATAAGATTGTTTTTTTGCTTTAGGCCTCATTAGGCCTTCTGTGTTAATCATAAGGTCTTCAATCTGGTACATTCGCCCTTTAAACATTGAATTAAAGCTTAAAATCTCCACTAGCAGGCTTTAAACCTCTTTAATTCTTTACTGATACTCTTTGCCGCTTCATTGACTATCTCTGTCTGTGGAAATGGAGTTTTAATGGTGTTGGATGGTTTTATAGAGTTAAACACTGGTCTTTAATTAAATATTTCGTTCAAGAAACTTCCCAGGCATTCACACTGCAATCGTTGGCTCGGAGAATGGCCTTCTCTGCGCTCTGTGTCACTATGATAGTGACTGTGAGAAGAAACGGTTTTCACCGTCTGCAATCCTGCAAATACACACAAACATGTTAAGAAAACCATGTGGGGGTGGAGGTGGATGTTGTGGAGGGCTGAGGAGATGGCAGCGCAATAGTGGAATCAGTGGCTGTAGTGGAATAATGGTGAAAAATGCTACGTAATGGTGGAAAACAGGTCTGATGAAGGTCTGATGAAGGAATGGTTGTGGACCGTCCGATCAGATCTGGTGGTGGTGATCAATGGCGGTGATTAACTGATGGAATGGCTTTAGAGGTTAGGCGAAATGAAATAAACTTTTAATGTAAAACATAAAAGTTTTAATGTGAGCGAATTACAAATGAAAACGATGAAAATCGCATGAAATTGGGCCTTGAATTGTGGGACCGGCATGGGCGGAGGGCGATTGATTGTGGACCATTAGATCTCAGGAGGAGATCAACGGTTGAGATGCTACAATGTAACTCTATGGTAGCCCAATGGAAAAATATGAATGGAATGCGCGATAGAATGAGGGTTGTTGATCTATACAGATCAACGGTCGGGATCTTCTGATGGGCTTTCGGGAGCAGGAGTGGGGAAGTGGTTTTAAGAAGAGAAAACCCCTGTTTTTGCGCAGCCAAAGCGTAGTTTTGAAATTTTCCCAAAATCACGTGATATGGCTCACCGTCCGACACGTGGCGAAATAAAACTGCCCATATCACATGAATTCAAACTTTTAAAGCTCGGACACCAAAGTTACGCGATATGGATGTTGGCCATTGGATCTAGGACTGTGAGATTTAACGGTGGAGATCGCCATCGGAGAGTAGCAAAGGAATGAGGCGGGGCGTGATGATTTTTGCGCAGACCATTAGATCTCACACAGATCAACGGTGGATATTTCACCCGTGGTAGATAGACCAAAAAACTATCGCATCAGAACTTTTCAGTTTAACAAAGAAAAAAAAATGCTCCCGACCAATCCTCCGATTGCGATTAGCGCCTTACGCCTCATAGCTTGGTCTTAGCGCTTGGTTACATGTGGAGAAGGGGATGTGGGCTGGGCCGAAAGGGGCTTAGCCTATTATATGATAAAAAGTGGGTTTTTAGGCCTAAAAACGGTGTTTTTAAGGCTAAACAGTGGTTCCGATAGGAGGAAAGAGGGATTTAAAATCAAATGAAGGGATTTCACTTGGTTTTTAAAGGGGAGTTGGGTGATTTAGATGGTTTAGGAATGGATTATGAAGGTATTTTAGGGAAATTTGAGAAGGAAAAAAAAAAGGTTAAATGGGGAATTTTGCAGGGATACAAAGGAGCAAATGGAGGCTTTTCTGAGCACAATTTTTTCACAAACAGTGAGGATTTCTTGATGGAAACAGCAGTGGAGATATTTTTCAAGGCAAAGGGAACACAGAGGCTTCAAGAGTGGGAGATTTTTAGAGGAAATGTATCTCTTGAAGGCTCAAAAAAATATTTTGCCACCTGTTTGCTTGACAAAAAATTTATAGGTGGCTAACAGTGGCTCCACATGGGGATGGCAGCTTCTTGAAGATGTCAAGAACTTCAGAAATATTCTTTGGGAAGTAGGCCAGGTGCCTGATCTTTGAACCATCCTTCTTTCTTTGATTTAGCTGTTACAAACATGATGGATATTAATCAGCAGAAAACATTTCCCAAACAATCTACCTACCCATCTTATAGTCCTAACATTTTTTCTTCGAGGTGCATTTGAATTTGCAGACCTTCTTCATCATTTTTTTTATATTGAAAGCAGAAAAAAACTAATCTAATTCTACCATTATTCCTCCATGAGGCCAGATTAAATAGTTGGTCTCATAGCTTCTCTACCTACACTAACATCTGCTAGGATTAAACTATCTAGCAGATTTCTTCTCTACATTCTACAACAGAGATTTAAAAACAGTCAAACCAGGATTAGACAGTCTAGTTTGTTGTGGATCCATGGCATAAAGACAGTTGCACATGAATTGAAATTGCAGAAACTTGAAAACAAAATTTTGAAGGCTTGAAATCTTGAAACTTTGAAGCATCCTTCTTTTCTTTGTGACTCAAGTTTTGATCTTGTTAGAGTCACTTTCTCTTCTTCATTTCAGCTCTGGTTTTGGGCTTGTTAGAGCTGACCCTTCTTTCTTCTTTGCTAGTTCAGATTTTGAGCATATTAGAGCCAGCTTCTTTTGCACTTCATAGGTTTCAAGTTTTGAGCATGTCTGAACCTCTCTTTCTCTTTTTTTTGAAACATTTTCTCTTTTTCTTGAAAACAAAACATTGCAATGGTTTTTATAATGGAAGTGGAAACTGTAAACTAGAAATCAGCAGTAGTAATGCTTGAGCATCCTACCATTGACAGGACCCCCAAACAGATCTGTACCATCTAGCTCTTGCAAAAAAAAGGCATTTGGACCAATGGTGGATTGGATGATGTAAGGACCCAGCCACAAACTGTCAAATTTGCCATGCTTTCCTTTGTATTCTCTCCTAGAGTCCCATTTAAGAACCTTGTCTCCAATTTTGAAGTCACAAGCTTTTGTTCTTTTGTCAGACAACTTCTTTATATTTTCTTGCACTTTCAGAGCTATGTTTTAGACTTCTTCTCTTGTCTGTTGGAGATGTATTGTTTAATTTATCCTCCTCACCATGCTGTCCTGTTCTGACTGAATCTCTTTGACTATTTTAATCACTGGTACCCCTAGGCTAGTGGGAAACACAACCTCTGTTCCATAGACAAGTTGATATGGTGACATTCCAATGGAATTCTTTGTTGTTAGCCTGTCAGCCCACAAAGCATGCACTAACTTTTTATGTCATGACTTCTTATTCTCTTCAAGCAGCTTTTTGATAATGGTCACCAAGCTCTTGTTTGATGATTCAGCTAACCCATTACCTTGTGGGTAATAAGAAGTTGAATGACCGAGTGCTATCTGATACCTTTGACAAAAATCAATCATTTTCTTAGATCCAAAAGCAGCAGCATTATCAGTGATTATCTTCCTAGGGTAGCCAAATCTAGAGAGGATGTGGTCTTCAAGGAATTTAATGATAACAGAATCTGTGGCATTCCTAGAAGGGATGGTTTCAATCCATTTTTTGAAATAGTTTGTGGCTGTAAGAATCAATTTGTGTTGAGCAGAAGATGCAGGGTGTATTTCCCCTATGAAATCTAGGCCCCACTGTTGAAAGCAAGCTTCAACAGTTATAGGTTGTAATGGTAGAGGGAGGAGCTTCCTTTTGCCCTAAAAAATCTGGCACTTATGGCAGGAAATTATCGTTTTGTGGATGTCATTGAAAAGTGTAGGCCAGTAATAGCCAGCGCTGAGTATTTTGTTAGCAGTGGCTTTCCAGTTTAAATGGCCTCCACACTCTCCTGCATGGAACTCCTATTTAATCCTCTCTGCTTCAATTTCAGGAAGACATTTAAGCAACAAACCATTTGCATTTTTCCAGTATAAACATTCATTTAGTATGCATTAGTTTATGGCTTTTAACTTTAGGAACCTGGCCTTAGTCTTTGGTAAATCAGGAGGGGCATTGAGGTTTGTGAGTACATACAGGATATCAGAATACCGAGGAGAGTTTTGAAACTATTCTTCAACAGTAGGATCAGGAAATTCTTCATGTTCATCCAAGGCATCCACCATGTTTATGTCAAGGGCTTGCAAGTTATATTCAACCATTATTTGAGCCAAGCCCTGACCTTTGATCAGTTTTGTGGGTTTTATTTCCAGGTCATACTCTAATATTACAGCAATCCATTTGCCTCTCTTTCCATCCAGATCTTGGGACAAAATGTCTTTTACCACTGTGTTTGGCACGTAGGTAATGATGTGAGAATGCAGAATATACACCCTAAAGTCTTTCAAGGCCTTTACCAAGGCATAGGCCTGTTTTTCCATTATGTTATATTTCAAGGGTGCATCCCTCAGAGCTTTGATGAAGAAAGCAATGGGTTGTTCCTGCCCCTCTGGATTTTTCTGCAGCAGAACTGCAGCCACTATATGCTCGGAGGCAAAGGAGAATATCAGGAAGTCTTTTGAAAAGTCAGGGCTGATTAAGACAGGTGCCCAAGTGAGTGCAAGTTTAACTAATTCAAAATATTTTTTGGCCTCTAAAGTCCACTTAACTCCTACATCCTTTTTGTTACACAGTAATTTGTCACCGTCCCTGAAATCCCCTGTCCCGCACATTGGAGGGCCTTTTTCTGTGACCTGTGAGCAGTGACATGACCTGAAACCACTGTCATGGTATCCCCCTTGACAAGGACAATCATTCCTCTGAAGACAGTTTCCTATAAAAAACCATAAAAATAGACCTTTTGGCCTTGGCGCGACCAGCCAGTTCAGCCCTCGCGCCAATGGGGGAAATCCACCAAAGAGGGCGTGCCAACTGGTGCTCTGTCCCAATGTATTACTCGCGCCAAGCTTAATAAGGATTGTTTTTTTAAAATAAATGGTGGAAGTTCGGTTCCAACCAACTCCTGAACGAGTCTCTAAAATGAGTTGGGAGGTTTGGCTCCAGATCTCCATGTAGGGGAAGTGGTTTTCCACTTATCATGGAAGATTCCTTGAGGATAGGGCCAATCCCACCATTGTAGGGATCCCAAATCCCCTTCCACCATATATATAAGCTTGCCATTCTCCCTTTGCAAGCTAGTCTTAGTAGCCTTAATGCTCATAGAACCAAGAGTTGAATCAGTAGTAAGGAGACTATCATCAGACAGCCTCTTAGAGCCAAAGCCGAAGAGAGAGAGCTTTGTCCCATTCCCGATGAGCTTCATCGAGACGTGCTCTGCTGTCGACCCGCAGAAGGAAGATCCAACGTCAGAGCTCAGGTTGTATCTTTCTTTCGTTGTGATAATAATAAACGAATTTGATTATGGTTCCATTCATATGTTCATGTTTTATGTTATGAATTATATCTTCTCTAACTGATATATGGTTGCATGTATTATGTTTTACGTTGTGTGTTGTTTCTTCGTGTACGTGCAAGTGTTCGAATGTGCTAAGCGGGAGAATTGTGATCTTCTAAAGCGAAGGACGGAAGTGTCATCTTCTCTGCAAGCAACAGCAGTGTGAGACTTAAGGTAGGCCTCTTGTCGCATCTTGGTCTTTTGTACCTAGGAACATGCGTCTTAGCATGACTTGGTTGTTGCTAGACCCGATCTGGGCTAGTAGGGATCGCCTCTATCCGCAGAGGGGATTACCTCTCCAACACTTTTTCAGCATGTTCGTCATATCCCTGAGGTGCTCAACTAAGTTGGGAATAAACCTCCTTAAGAAGTTGATTTTCCCTATAAATGATTTCAATTCTTTTATGTTTCTCGGGTGACTAATCTGAAGTATTCCCTCAACTCTTTTCGGATCTATCTTAATTCCCTTCTCTGATATAATATGGCCAAGAATCTTACCTTCTTGAAGCCCGAATATAGTCTTCTTTGGATTTAAAGATAGACCGAACCTTCTACATTTTTCAAAAACTCTTCTTAGATGTTTTAGGTGCTCCTCATCAGTCTTGGAATAGACTGTTATGTCATCAAGATAGATGACAATGAAGTGCCCTATTTCCTCCGAAAAGGCTATGTCCATTGCTCATTGGAAGGTTGCGCCAACGTTCATCAGTCCAAAAGGCATTTTTACATACATAAAAGTGCCCCATGGAGTCGTGAAAGTTGTCTTGAGTTGGTCTTCTGGGAGTACTAACACTTGGTTATAGCCTGAAAAACCATCTAACAGGGAGATCCTTTTTGAACCAATGACCCTCTGCAGGATATGTTCCATCTTTGGTAAGGGTTAATTGTCTTTAAGTGAAGCTTTGTGAAGGTTTCTGAAATCAATGCACAGTCTGATCTCACTTGTATTTTTCCTCACTGCTACAAGATTTGAGACCCAATCGAAAAACCTTGCAGGCACTATAATTCATGCATCGTACATCTTCTTGATCTCCTTTTCCACTAGAGGTAGTTTTTTCGGGTTGATTCTACGCAGCTTCTGCCTAAAGGGTTTTTTATTTTCTTTCAGTGGGATCTTGTGTTGGATGATCTTCGTATCATAGAATTTTAAGTCCTCGTAGCTCCAGGCAAAAACATTGATGAACTCTTTAAATAAGTCAATATATTTCTTTTTCATATCTGCTGGTAAGGACTTAGCCAATTTAATCATCTTAGGCTTATCCTTAGTGCCTATGTTGCACTCCTCAATATCAGAGTCTGAGTGCTCTATAGAGGGTTTCTTCGCTATGTCGTTAAAATCAAAAAGGTCCTCCAAAGGTGCCAGTCCTCTGGGTATATTCTTATCTTTTGACTGCAGCACCTCTATTTCCTCTTTTTCTGCATTCTTATATTCTCCGGTTTGATTTCCAAGTTGTTCAGTTAACTTGTTTATTTCTTCTATGTGGTGATTTTTCTTCATCGGGGGGCTCTTCACTCAGGCAGCTTTCATCGGATTTAGAGTCTGAATCAGAGAATTCAAACCCATTCCTGCCAGTCAGGAAATCCTCTATCTGCTTATCGCCCTAAAAGACCTGCCAATATTTTTCGTTATCTGGCACTGCAGGTATGTATTTCGTTTGAATGATGATTTGTTTGTCACTAGGTGATTTTTGATATGAACTAGCTATGCAAGCTAATCCATTTGCAACAATGTTCTGACTCCTAGGAAAAAACACCAGTTCGAATTCTACAAAGGTTTTCAGTGAATCCATGGCGTCGTTTCGGTATGCTCTCAATCTAGGGTGCTTTGTTGTATACTCTCAGTTCACTTGTTTAACGACTAACTCAGAGTCTCCATGTACTGCTATCCTTTAGGCTCCTAGTTTTTTCAATAGATTCAAGCCTAGGATGAGAGCCTCATACTCTGCAATATTGTTGGTACATTTAAAGTCCAGTTTGAAGGCGTGACTCTCAATATAGTCACTCTCGGTATTATGTAACCACACTCTCGCTCCTGCATTCTTCCTAGTGCAAGACCCATCGAAATTCATTCTCCATAAGGGATTGTTTTTAGGTTTCTCATCATTTTCCTCCCTAACGTTGGGTTCACCATCATGTTGTATTATGGGGTCTGCACCAGACTGCGTAGTGTTTTGCTCTTCATGTTGTGCAGGGAGTTCAGAATGAGGAGTAATCTGCAGATTGTAGTCTTGGTTTTGTTCACTCTGAGTTTCAAATTCAGTGCACTGTCCTAACGTTTCTCTCTCATTTTCCTCTATATCTAGAGTAGCCATTATGTTAAAATCTGTGGGCTCTACTCTATTGTTTGCATCCCTGTCTTCTAGCTCTAGCTCGTCTATGGATTCATCGTTGCAAAGGATAAAGGAGTCCAGATCCGTGTGTACAGAGTACAGAGGTGAATTTTCAGGTTTTTTAGGGCTGCTAACCATGAACTTCATTTGTGCCTCTCTATACAGTCTCCTAAGCTGGCTAAAGATAGGGATTGTGGCATATGACCCATCCATCTGCATTGTACCTTGCAACTTGGCTCCCCATGACCTCGACAATAGCATGCCATACTTAGGCGGCACATCTGCCACTACTACATCCATAACCATACATTTGGTTGGGATCTGGGTCAGGTTCACACATAGATCTTTGATTAGGCCAAGGCACTTCACTCTACTAGAGTCAAATGAATATAAATCCTTATAGGGTCAGGTTATCTTTAGGCCTAACTTCTCCATAATTACCTTAGGCATTAGGTTATGTGATGCCCCAGAGTCATGCATTGCATTGTGAAGGATCTTGTCATGGATATTGAGGCTGATATAAAAAGGAGGTACTACCCCTTCCTGAAACTTCCCTTCTATCTTTGGACCAAACAAAAGGGTTGGTTGATCATCACTTAGATTGACAGTGTCACTGTTTTCACCTAGGTTTAAAGCTTTCAAAATTTGGCCTTTATATACATCCTGAGTGGCGAGCTCAGAGAGTAGGACAGAAATTTTAATTTTAACAATCTCACTCTCCAAATTGAAAGGAGATTGACTCTTCATGAGACTCAACTCTGTTTTGTTAGCCACTAATTTAGTGGCAGAATCAGTGTGTTGATTCTCGCTATGTACAGTGTTTCCATCTGTTTTATCAGGATCACTAGCTGCAGTGCTAGTGCTGCTAGTTTGTTGACTTTGTTTATCGGTAATTTGGCTGTCTTTCTCTTTGTTATCCCCATAACTCTCAGCTACTGATTTGCTACTTTCAACATTCACTTTAGGAGTTTTCTCAGGTATTTTCTTGATGGTAATATTAGAAGCTTTTGTTTTGGGAGTGTCTAGGCTTTTCTTTCTTCTAAGTTCATATTGTTCCCTGACCTGCATGATGGCATTTTCAAATCCCAACCTATAATCCTCAGATTCTAATCCTTCCTCATCCCACTAGGAGTATGAGGCTTGAATATCTTCTGTGGAATAGGTGTGAATTTGGCTGTCTACCTCCACCATGTTTATTGTAGTTCCCTTAGACTCTTCTATTCTCCCCTCATCTTCATCAAGGAAGTTCTCTTGAAATGGGGGTATGACTTGTTGATCAGAGTCTCTCTGTCTGTTAGGAGGGTTGTTTCTCCTAAATTTCTGGTTCTATTTTTTATTTTGGTTTCTGTTCTGATTATTGACTATGACAACCATTTTCTCCATCATTTTCTATAGCCTTTCCATGTTTTTGGCTAGACTATCTTACTTGGGATCGGATGTGGAAGCTGATGTGTCATCCCTATATGTTACCTTTTTCTCAGACCTCATTCTGGCTCTTTTTTCAATCAGGTTAGCTTCTACACTCACTGCTCCTTTTTGCATATCTTCCAATGTGTTGTAATCTCTCTCCCTAAGTTGGTAGGCCATGTCAACATCAAAGCCTTCAGGATATTTCACTAAAGCCATTCCTTGGGGAGGTTTCATGTGTGGAGGAAGAGCGTTGTAAACACTGTTAAACCTTGTAGAATAGTCATGGACACTCTCTTTTACATTTCTTTTAAGATTCTTGTATCTTGCTAAGATTTGGAGAGGTTTGGTCTTGAATTCCCATTTGTTTATGAAGGATTGATATAAAGAGGGAAGAGCATGGATACTATTAGGAGGTAGGCCTTTAAACCACTTCTTCACATCTCCTCCTAAACTCTGGGCAAAGATTCTCATCTTGATATCTCATCATCTATCTCCATATAGTCAAAGGAATCTTCCATCCTATCTACATGGTGTTGAGCTGTGGTAGACTCTTTTGCAGTGAAATGTGTGATTTTTGACTGATAATCATTGGGTAAAGGAACTAGAGGTTGTGGCAACACCAAGGGGGCATACCATGCTGCCATGATGATGTTTTGAGGAGGTAAAGGATTGGCTTGAGAAGCAGGTATGTGGATGACAGAAATACTAGGACCAGCAACACTCTGTTGAGCTGATTTAGGGTGATAGAGCCCCACTTTTTGAATGAAATGAATATCCGAAGGTGTAGATGGAGGGGTCTCTCTATCCCTAATATGTTGACCACTATGAGATGGTGAACCAGGAACCTCGAGGTTTGACTGATCTAAAGCACTGAATGACTTAGTTATTGGTAAGCTGCTTTGTGAGTCTAAGTCAAAAAGAGTGTGTGATAGAGCTGTAAAGTCTTCTGGTGTGGAATCAGCTCTATGGATGGGTCTGATAATAGTTGACTTTCTAGGGGTGGGAGATTTCCTAAGAATGCTCTCTGGATTGTCAACTATTTCGGGTGGGTTTGGGTTAGGATAAGCTCCTGTATGAATGGTTCTTGAAGCCAGTATGTTTGTCTACAACCGAAGGATCTAATCCTATATGTTTCTTCTAATATGGCTGATGTTGTAACAAAGGCTGGTCTCCCAGTGGAGTCTTGTGAAAACTAAGATAATCAACACGCCTATTGATCACCAGTGGAGTCTTTTCATCATTAAGGAACTATAGAGTCGCTAGGTGGAAGGTTTAGAATGTTTCAAGAAGGTATACTGTCCACCACAGTGATTAACCACCAAACTCAGGCTACTATGGTCTTCTTTGAGTTCTTAGAAGTGTTTAAAGGTGTGTTTTACTCAAATTTCCTCAGTGGAGTCGCCATTATGTTGGGGTTCCTATGTTTTGGCAAGTTTGGCAATACCAAAAGATAAGACAACATCAAAACCACTTGGGACCTCAGGATCTAGCCCTCCTGGGTCCAGAGAGGGATCTCTCTATAAAAGCAAAGATAGATATGTCTTTGAGGTTCAGTTTTAAGGTATTAGGCTAGTTATAGGCACAAGGGTTGTTGTTTTGTTTGTTTTGTTTGGTTATTGGGAAACATGAAGGAAGGGTTCACTGTAAGACAAAGAAATGGGCAGAAAGGATTTTGGCAATGGGGAGATAATTCAGAGAACACTCGAGACCATTGGGCAATGGAGTCATCAAAGGGTTTACTTGCAATTCAATATCTAAGGCTTTCAAATGGGCTAGTCATCTAAAACAGAGGATCTTTTAAAGATGATAGTGGGATGAAATGATAAGGAATGAAGGTGAATAACAAGGAAAACTTCTGAGGTGGCTACCTAGGAGCTGATCTAGGGATAGGACATGCCTTAACCATCTATGACCAAATTCCTAAAGAGGCTAACTCTTTAGACAAGGGAAAACATTAAAGATTTAACACAAAGGTGAAGCCTGAAGATCAGAGAAAGGCTTTGAACTTTCAATGCTTTGACATTCAACTTAAGGGAACTTAGAAAGGTTCAATTGATTGAAAAAGACCCTAGTGAGACAAAATCAGCATTCTAAACTCCCAGTATCCCAATTCTTTCAATTAAAACCAAACAAGAACATCTAAGAACAGATTCGTAAATTCATACATCAGTTAGCAGTGAATAAAAGCTACTACATTGGTTAAATTATCTTGAATTAGTTCTCAGATAGCACAATCAGTAGAAAACATCAAAGATAAGAAGAGCAGGAAGCATTAGGGTACCATGCGAGGGTATATCCTAAGCCAGATTTCTGATTCTTACCAAAGAAATGAAATGTAATGAATTACAGAAAGAAAACAAAGACAAAGGTAGAACACATCACCGCTGCTTTAAATCAGGATCCAAAGAAATGTGCTTGTCATATTAAAGAGCAACACCAGTCATATACAACATTGTCCAACAACTTGACATTCAGTCTTAAAACATCTTCCTCGGCCTATTTTACAACTTTACACACAAAACTATATCTCAAGAGAAACAACTTACAATTCACAGATATCTGATCAACAACCTTTACAATATGTTTCCTCATGAGTTTTATAGATAAAGAGAGGCAGAGGAGGTAGATAGAACTTTTAATGAAACATTAAAACAGAAGAAGAAGAATGGCTCGAGGCCCATTCTGTCTTAATATCTATGCATTGATCTTCAGTACTCTTTGGATGAAAGAGTGGTCTTTGAAAAGCTGATAGTAACTCCAGGTATGTTCTTTGATGTACTTTTCGGTTGTAGTACTCTGGGACTAGTAACACAGTTTAAATGACTTTTAGGTCTTCCATACTGCATAACAAATGCTCTGGTAGCATTAGGACTTTTTGTCAGGGTGTAGATCTTCTTAGGAGCTCGATGTAGAATAAAAATAGTATGGGAGCTTATCCTTTCTCGGGAAAGAACCTTCTGCTAATGTGATCACTGATAAGATCATAAGGTCTTCAATCTGGTACATTCGCCCTTTAAACACTGAATTAGAGCTTAAAATCTCCACTAACAGGCTTTAAACCTCTTTAATTCTTTACTGATACTCTTTGCCACTTCATTGACTGTCTCTGTCTATGGAAATGGAGTTTTAATGGCACTGGATGGTTTTACAGAGTTAAACATTGGTCTTTAATTAAATATTTCATTCAAGAAACTTCCCAGGCATTCACTCTGCAATCGCTAGCTCGGAGAATGGCCTTCTTTGTGCTCTGTGTCACTATGACAGTGACTGTGAGAAGCAATGGTTTTCACCATCTGCAATCCTGCAAATACACACAAACATGTTAAGAAATCCATGTGGGGGTGGAGGTGGATGCTGTGGAGGGCTGAGGAGATGGCAGCGCAGCAGTGGAATCAATGGTTGTAGTGGAAAAATGGTGAAAATGCTGCGTAATGGTGGAAAACGGGTCTGATGAAGGTTTGATGAAGGAATGGTTGTGGACTGTCCGATCAGATCTGGTGGTGGTGATCGACGGCGGTGATTAACTGATGGAATGGCTTTAGAGGTTAGGTGGAATGAAATAAAATTTTAATGTAAAACATAAAAGTTTTAATGCGAGCGAATTACAAAGGAAAACGATGAAAATCGCATGAAATCGGGCCTTGAATGGTGGGACCGGCATGGGCGGAGGGCGATTGATTGTGGACTGTTAGATCTCAGGAGGAGATCAATGGTTGAGATGCTACGATGTAACTCTATGGTAGCCCGATGGACAAATATTAATGGAATGCGCGATAGAATAAGGGTCATTGATCTATACAGATCAATGGTCGGGATCTTCTAATGGGCTTTCGGGAGCAAGAGTGGGGAAGTGGTTTTAAGAAGAGAAAACCCCTGTTTTCGCGCAGCCAAAGCATGGTTTTGAAAATTTCCCAAAATCATGCGATATGGCTCGCCGCCTGACATGTGGTGAAATAAAACCGCCCATATCGCGTGAATTCAAACTGTTAAAGCCCAGACACCAAAGTTACGCGATATGGATGCCGGTCGTTGGATCTGGGACTATGAGATCTAACGGTGAAGGTCGCCATCGGAGGGTAGCAAAGGAATGAGGCGGGGCGCGATGAGTTTTGTGCGGACCGTTAGATCTCACACAGATCAACGGTGGATATTGCACCCGCGGTAGATAGACCAAAAAACTATCACATTGAAACTTTTCAGTTTAACAAAGAAAAAAAAATTATCCCGACCAATCCTCCGATTATGATTAGCGCTTTACACCTCAGCGCTTGGTCTTAGCACTTTGTTACATGCAGAGAAGGGGCTGTGGGCTGGGCCGAAAGGGGCTTAGCCTGTTATATGATAAAAAGTGGGTTTTTAGGCCTAAAATGGTGTTTTTAAGGCTAAACAGTGGTTTCGATAGGAGGAAAGAGGGATTTAAAATCAAATGAAGGGATTTCACTTGGTTTTTAAAGGGGATTTGGGTGATTTAGATGGTTTAGGAAGGGATTATGAAGGTCTTTTAGGGAAATTTGAGAAGGAAAAAAAGAGAGGTTAAAATGGGGAATTTTGCAGGGATACAAAGGAGCAAATGGAGGCTTTTCTGAGCACAATTTTTTCACAAACAGTGAGGATTTCTTGATGGAAATAGCAGTGGAGATATTTTTCAAGCCAAAGGGCACATAGAAACTTCAAGAGTGGGAGATTTTCAGAGGAAATGTATCTCTTGAAGGCTCAGAAAAATATTTAGCCACCTGTTTGCTTGACAAAAAATTAATAGGTGGCTAACAGAAGGAAAGGTAAGGGCCATCTCTCTCTCCCCTAAACTGTTACTATGATTTATACATCCTAGAATATAAGAGGACTGAACAATCCCAGTAAGAAAAGGATCCTTAAATCCAAGATAGCCTTTGACAAGCCTGATATTGTACTCCTACAAGAAACAAAAAGCAATTTACAATGTATGGACTCCATTCAACAATCTTGCTTTAGAAATCATTACAACCACCTAGCCTTCTCTGCCTCTGGTACTGCGAGTGGTCTAGCAACATTTTGCAAGGACTCTCGGTTACACCTATGTGAGTCTCTAGCCTCCAAACATGCCCTCACCACTGTCCTTCAAATCACGGGAACCAAAGATAAGATCAACATCAAAAATGTCTATGCTCCTCACTCTACCTCTAAGTGAGTGGCTTGGCTCCACAGCCTTAAGAAGCATCTCAAATCCTTCAATCACCCCCTCAGTTTCATTGCAGGGGACTTCAACATGATTCTCAACCTCAAAGAAAAGCGAGGAGGCCTAAGGAAATTGGATAACGACTCAACTTCCTTTCAGGCCATGATCGATGAGCTAGGACTCAATAACATTCCTACCAAAAATGGCTCCTTCACTTGGAACAACAGAAGAGGAGGGGACAGACAGATTGCCTCCAGACTTGACAGATTTCTCCTCTCATAGGACCTCTTCCTCTAGTCTCTGGAAATGGAAGCAAGCATATCACCTCAGGCAGGCTCGGATCATTGGCCCATTGTTCTCTACATTAAGCTCTTGGAATGCCCCAAAAACACTCCCTTTAGATTCGAAGCTTTCTGGATCAGTAATCTAGACTTCAAGGACAAAATGAGGGAGTGGTGGTCTTCCCCCCTACCCTCCCAGGGCAAAAAAAATGCATAACTTCCAGCAGAAGCTAAAGAACATTAAATCATAACTTAGAGTCTAGAACAAACAAACCTTTGGAGACATAATAGCTGAAAAAAAATCTAATTGAAACAAAAATGAAGACCCTTCAAAAGAGTATCATCAATCAGGGGATGACAGAGCAGAAAAAGCAGGAGGAACTCAGGCTTCAAAATAAATGGGATGAATGAGCTACCCAGGAAGAAACTCTATGGAGGAAAAAGTACAGAGTCAACTGGCTCAAAGATGGAGAAAAGAACACTGCCTTCTTCCACATGTCAATGATTCAACACAGAAAGCACAATAGAATTCTCAGTCTAAAAAATCAGCAGGGCCTCATCCTATGCAATCACTCTGAGATTGAAGAGGAGCCCAATCAACACTTCGCGGCCATCCTCACGGAATCAAATAATGACAACAAGGAGGACATAGGGAAAATAACAAGAAACATCCCCAAAATCTTGACCAAAGAGAATAACCAGATGTTGTTAAAAAAAATAACTATGGCTGAAGTGGAGGAAGTAGTCCAATCAATGCCCAATGGAAAAGCTCCTGGACCAGACGATTTCACCGTAAACTTCTACAAGGCCTGTTGGCCCGTGATCAAAGAAGAATTCTATGACGTGGCTGAAGAAAATTCGAATAAAAAAATCTATCCTCAATTCCTTCAATGCCACCTTCCTCACCCTCATCCCCAAATCTGACAAAGTAGACTCCCCAGACCTGTTCAGGCCAATTGCCCTCTGAAATGTAATCTACAAGGTAATCTCCAAAGTCCTAGCCAACCAGATCAAAACTATATTACCCCTTCTCATTTCCCCTCATCAAACAGGCTACATCAAAGGCAGGAAAATTCTGGATAGCATCATCCTCTCTTAGGAAGTTATCCACTCCCTCAAGGATCAACGTAAACCAGGCATGCTTATCCAATTGGATATGTCCAAATATTTTGACAGAATTAATTGGAACTACATCAGGAAAATGCTTGCCGCTTTTGGCTTCAACAAAGACTACATCAAATGGATAATGGCCTTAGTCTCGGGAGCTTTCTTTTTCATCCTCCTCAATGGATCCCCCTCGGTCATCATCAACCCTTCTCATGGCATCAAACAAGGTGACCCTCTTTCGCCCTTCCTCTTTGTCATCGTGGTTGAAGGTCTGGGGCGCTCCATTATGGCTGCCTTTACAAATGGCTGTATCTGTGGTCTCAACCTCTATCCCTCCACCCCCCTCCCCCCCCCACCCATCAGCAATTTGTAGATGACACGCTACTCATGGGCACTCCTATAGTCAAAGAAGCCCTTGATTTCCAGACTATTCTTAAATATTTTTCTCTTGCATCAGGCACCTCTGTCAACAACACCAAATCTAAGCTCTTTTTCCTCAATACCTCCCAAGTCATTTAGTTCAACATTGCCTGCATTCTGGGCTTCTAGCTCAGTGCCTTTCCTTCTAAATACTTGGGTGTTCCTCTCACTGATAAACCCTTGGCCAAAGGTATCTGGGAATCCCTAATCACTAAGCTGCAAAAAAAGATCTCCAATTAGACCTTCAGATCCCTAAACCTCTCGGGCAAGCTTGTCCTCATTCACTCAGTTCTCCAAGCTATCCCTCAGTACCAATACTCGGCCATTGCTGCCCCTAAATCCATCTCTAACCAAATCAAATCAATCCAAAGGGACTTCCTCTGGAAAGGCAAGGAGAACAAAGGTAAATGGGCGTTGGTCGCCTGGAACAAAATTTGCAAGTCTAAAAAAGTGGGGGGTCTCAGTCTTAGAGATCAATTACTATTTATGGGAAGTGTGCAGTGGCAAGAATGCTTTGTTCTAGGATGATGCCTGGGAGCAACGCCCCAGGCTCAATATAGAAATTCTCCTTCCCATCAAAATGCAAATGGACAGACTCAACAAAAATTTGGTTAAAGACTTCTGGAATATCGAGGACAACACTGACTGGAGGGTGTGGCTTGAACCCTCTGCGTTGGTTTAGCACAATAACTCTGCACTTTGTGCCATCCTCGCATAAGAGCTTCCAAAAAGATAGATTCAAAAGGGCGTGGAGCTAGACAAGCTCAGATGGGGTCTAAATGCAGCAGGACATTTCAATATTAAAGAGGCCTATTGTCACATATCTGACCCCAATCCCATCCCCCTGGACAGTAAATGGAGTAGGCTCTGGAATCATAACCATTGGCTAAAAATTACTTCTTTCTTTGGCTTGTCATGCATCAAAAAATTTTGACCTGGGAAAATATCCAAAGAAAAGGATTTATTAGTCCATCCATCTGCACTCTTTGCAAAACCAACTCTGAAACTTCCAATCATTTGCTAAACGAATGCCAATTCGCCTCCAACATTTGGAACTAGTTATTTCTTGTCTTTAAATGATCATGACCCCTCCTCCATCCTCCTCTCCCTCAACCTCTGGAGAACCTCCTTCTCCTCCCAACCCCTCATCAACTTGGCCTGGAACCTTCTCCCGAGCATCATTTGATGGGCCCTTTGGAAATGAAGGAACTCTCGTATCCTCAAGAACTTGGAAAAAAGAGAAGAACATGTCCTCCACTCCATCAAGCAGACCTTGTGAGAATCTGCCTCCATTTCCAAGCTCCCTAATCCCTCCTCCCCCCCCCCACGAGGGAGGAATGCCGCATCCTCTCCCTTCTTGACCTCTCTCCCGTCTTCCTTCCCGCTTACCCCTCTGCTACTCTAGCCTTCGTGCCGGAACCCAATTGGCACCCTCTTGACCCCAACATCATTAAGCTAAAATATGACAGTGCTTCCAAAGATAATCCTGGCAATGCGGGCTTTGGAGGAGTTTTCCACAACCATGAAGGCAAAATTCTATGGATCTATTACGGGAATCTGGGCCACACCACCAACAACGTCGTTGAACTGCAAGCCTTAGCTCACGGGCTTGACATTGCCAGAGAGAAAAACTTCTGGCCCCTCCTGGTGGAAGGGGACTCCACAGTGACCACCCAAGACTGTCAAAAAACCCAACAGAGACGCAATGTCCATCTAGTCTCTAACTGCTGACACATAAACAAAACCCTGCACAAAATCAAGCTCAGCATCGACAATGCCAGGGGCATCTCCTTCACGGCCATTAGGCGCAAAGCAAACAAGCTTGCGGACTTTCTGGAAAATTTGGGTGTCATCGACATCAACAGGCTCACTTCTGCAGCGTGGGACACCATCAATCGGCCATCTGTAAAAAATTATCGCATTTGTATCAACCTCCTCAATTCACAGCAGGATGACCTTTAGCACCCCTCTTAATCTAATCAATAATCATGACCCTCCCACTTGCCACCCTCCCCATGAATCATCCCACCTTCGGCACTAATGCAACCTACCCTCAGCAGTACGCGGCCATTGGCCTCATTAATTTCATGCATGACGAAGCCAACTCATCTAGCATGCTCCCAAGTGGCTCCCCTTGTCCGCCTCTCCTCCCACCAACCTATATCATCCCCTCTTCCATCGACGGTTTTGCATTCTTTCCTGCTCCTGTTGCTGCACTCGTCCCCACTCTATCTCCCCAGAGGCATTTTCTTCGCTGTTCTCCCTCGCATCCCTTCGTGTCCCCCTACCTCGTTCTGCCTTTCCTTGGCCCCATGGCCCCTCGCCGAGCTCACCCTCCTCTCCCTGCCCGTCGCGATCGCGGTGCTCACTGGGCTAGCAGATCTCGTGGCCCTGTCACCTACGCCGAAACCGCTACTAGGAACTCTGCCGCATCTTATGTGGCCACCACTAGCCAGGATTTGCAGAGGCACATCACTGACTTGGAGAACAGAGCGCACATTCTGCACAGAGAGACACCGTCGGAGGCGGTTAATGCAATGCTCAGTTGCATCCCGAATCCCGGTCTCACCAGACCCCGGGAAAAATCGTATAGTTGAGCCATCGATTTACATTGGCACACTAAAACTCTCCTTGTTATAGCCCTCCAGGACCAGAATGACCGAAACAGAGTTCTGGAACACAAAATTCACTCATTAACAGAGAAATTTGTCATGTATGTAAGAAAAGTTCATCATATGCGATTCATTGACAAGAGCTCCCCCCATTATGCTCTTCTGAGGAGCCAGTCTACCACTCGCCGCCACCACCAGCGTCCCAAGGAAGAAGAAGTTGCTCCAACGACTCCGCGCTCCTCTAGGCCAGACGGCCTCGGGGTCAGTCCCTCCTCCAGCTGACACCATATGTTTTGCTCCGATGAGGGTTCTCCAAACAGGCCCATCAGCGTGGATGACTTCCTGACCGACGATGCTGAGCCGCAGCGCTCTCTTGGCCTACAAATCTCCTGATTCTCTGGTTATGCCTTCCTTTTTAACTCTCTGTTCAAGGCTTCAATGCCTTTTTTCAAGCACTTCAATGCATGATCACTCTATGTTTTTTGGCACTAGCACTCTCCCCTCTGTTCCTCCCCTTGTATTCCCTTTCCCAGAGGGAGAGACCCTAGCATATCTGACAGAAAAATCTTCTACTTCCAGACGCTTGTCTGCGAATTCGCCTCTCCAATACTACAATGTAATCTAAGTTTTTATATTAAATGTGAATAGATCTTCTTAATTTACAATAATAATAATAATAAAATGAATAAATAAATAAATTAACTATTTATTAAATATAAAACAATCCTAACGTCATAAATTTTTAATATTAATTAAATTAGTTTCTCTTTATAAAAAAGATGATAACCAGTCCATAAAATCATCATTGCCACTAAAAATTGGTAACTAAAATATACAATCAACTCTACCATCAAGAAGATCACCCCTGATTATGATAACCCACCAACCATTACCAAATAAAATTTGAACCTAAATAAATAACATTATCGCCCTGAATTCCAACTAATTGATCCTTTAAATATTTTATATAATTAAATTATTTGAGTCAAACAATTCTAGATGTTATGCGGGCGTGACTTTCGGTCGGTCTATGAACTCGAACAATACACGAAGGTCCACCGATGACAAAACATTTATTCAACGTTGATGGTGGCTAATGAGAAGTGCCGTGTCACTACACGTGGCAGCAAAGACAGTTATATCGTTACGGCTGTGGGCAATACCGGGCTCCCAGAGCGTTTCGGTTTTACAAACAGGTATTGCTCAGCTGGCCTCATGGCTATCGCGAAATTCCAGAAGCCGGAGTTGACACAATCACTGGAAACGAAAAGGTTTTCGGGATCTAACACTTTCCCCGCACGCAAGTTCTCCACGCCGCGGTTTACTTGAAATCCCACAGAAACCGACAAATACCGACGAATTTGGGGGTGTGGCGGGTAAAGATCGCTGAATTGAGCATATATAAATTAAGCGAGAGGGTCGATGCCAATAACAAACGAGGGATCAGAAATCAAGGGAATACTCATCAAGAACCATGGCTAAGTATAATTCAGAGAATGGGCTGCGTGTGGGTTACAGCGTGGAGGATGGAATTGGCCAAGAGGATATCGATCCGAGGTTGCCTCTGCTGCAGGATGCCGATCTCAGAGACAAGGTCGTTCTTCTCAGAGTCGATCACAATGTCGTGAAGAAAGGCGAGTGTACAGTTCTTTCATTATTTCATTACCCCAAATGTTTATCAAGTCCCCTTCTTTTTGAGGTTTCAGGGTCGTTTTTCAGTGCAATTTTAGGGCATTTACCTTCATCTGGATTTTTTTCTAATAACCTGACCGATCATGTTAACACTATTATTAGAGTTATAAAACTTGCTAGGGTCTTCCTTGCTACCAATTTTTGACGAGAAGATGACTGAGGACTGGTTTTTTGCTCTAACGGTCTTGCTGAATACCTTTCTCCTTTGCTACCCATTGATCCAATTCAAAGGATTCTTCAGAGGTACCTGTTGGAACTGCATACCTTATCACCTGAGAACCTCGCCTCATCTTTAGCTTTGTAATTTTGTCCTAGAGCATCCATATTTTCTCTTCCACGTCCTCTTATCTCTAATTGTTATTTTCTATGTTAATCTCCGCTGCATCTGTTTGTTCTTGATGTTCCCTACCTGGATACTTGAGCCAGTTATTTTCCCTTGAAATGTTCGTCGTTATTGAACTTGTTTTCTCTAGGCTCCCCCATTTCCTTACTTAAAGAGAGAGGCAGTCCTGGACTTCAGGATAATTCCTTTGTACGAGTTTGCATTTTTACATATGGCACATCTTTTAGAGTGACCATGAGAGCTCACCATCTTTAATCTAAGCTGCATCTATTTATTTCTTGATGTTCCCTACCTGCTTACTTGAGCCAATTATTTTCCTTTGTAATGCTTGTCTTTCCATTGAACTTGTTTTCTCTAGCCCTCCTATTTCCTCACTTAAAGAGATAGGCAGTCCCGGGCTTCAGCATAATGTAACTTGCATGTTCAAATTCCTTTCTACAAGATGGAATTTTTACACATGAGGCATCTTTTAGAGTGACCATGAGAGCTGGCCATCTTTGCAAATCCCAGGCCTGATTGAACAGCCCAAATTTAATATTTGTTTATCATATCAATTAAATTATCGCCTATTATTCTTTTGTAGTTGCTCTTGCCACAGTATCAATATGGATATTAGCATCCAAATTTACAACTTGAGATCTTTGTCCAAATCCATACCATTTTTTTGAACATTTAGTCAATTTATATATGTGCTAATATATATTTTTCCTCGTATTTAATGGCCATTGGTAGTAGTCTGCCCGACAGTTTTGTGATGCTAGTTCTTTTGTTGATTTGTTCTTTGTATCAAACTACTGTTCTGAGTATGTTCTAAGCCTTAAGGTGTTATCATTGGATTCTGTTTCATTAGAAGGCGTCTCAAAGGTTTTTAATGGTGGTGGGTGCAGGTAAAATATTAGATCAATACAGAATCGATGTGACTTTACCAACTATGTACAACATAGTCGAGCGAGGTGGAAGGTGGGCTCAACTGTTTACCTTCTAGACCTATTTTACAGCCCTTAATCCTGTGTTTAGTTCAGCTTATTGTGCCTAGATTGTAGTGATGTGCTCATTTGACCTGAAACTGGAATGTGCAGGCCCATTATCATGACTCACATTGGACGCCCATATGATAAGAAGACAAAAACTATCTCTACACTTCAGGACGAATCTGTGGATGCTGTTGTTGCCTATTTGCAAAGGAAGCTCCACATCAAATTTGTAGTTCCCCGCTTCAGTACAACGGAGAAAAATGGAATTCTGGATATCGACACCTCCATCAACTGGCTGATCCATGACCTTAAGAGTCGGAAGATTGGTGGAATCTACTTGCCAAATACTCGGTGGTTTGCAGTGAGTTCTTCAGCGTGATTCCTGTTTTTTTCACTTCTCCCAGCTTAATTTCCTTTGCCCAATATGCAGTAAATTGCTAAATTCATGGTCATAGTATTCTGGACTATTCATTTATTGAAAATGAATTTGTTACTAGCACAGGCCTAACCAAACGGATGTCTGATATGTAACTTGATGTTACAAAGCTAAAGGTTGCATGTTTTGGTTTCCAACATTTGAGGTGGAGTTCAAGTATTTGAGCCCATTTGTGTGAACTTGAGCTAGTGTCTGTTTACGATTCAGCTAATTTATGTCTAGATTCAATGTACTGTTATGCATGCAGGAATACACAAAGAGTTCACAGATCACCCCTCCTTAGTCCAGGCAGCGGAATGTACCTGGCTTATCTGGGTGCAATGAACTCTTTGGTGATCTGAACTTGATTATGTCTGGTCACAGGAAGACAAATTCTTCAAAAGTCTGGGACTTGTGATATAGGACCCAAAGCCTTTACGCACATAGACCTGAGACCTCAGTTACTTATATTGAGTTGACATCTAGGTTTAATTTATCCTTGAATGAAAACTATCACGGGGCTGGTAGCAGTGACCAGCTATCTAGACTCAATGCTTGAATATAATCATCTCTTTATAATTTATAATTTGAATATATCTTCCTGAAAATAAATTAAGAATGGGAAATTCTTTTTTATGAGCCCTTATATGAAATGTGGTGATGGAGATAGGAGAAGCTCTAAAGAATTGCCATTCAGGTTTATGCTCTAGCTAATGTTTTTGTGTGTATGCATATACTTGAGCTTCCAAATGTCGAGGTGCATTAGATCTAGTCTTAGCTGGATTTCTTCAGTGTCCATTTTCAATGTGCCCAGTGCACTATTATTATTCAATGCACTGTTTACTCATATAAGTGGCGTTCTTGGTTTTACTACTAGATGATCTCCTGAAAATGAATTCTTCTAAAATATGGGGCATGTGATGTAGGGTCCAATGCCTGGAGGAACAAGAAACTGGGACCTTGACACTTATATTGAGTGGACCTCTAGTGTCCATTTTCGATGTGCCCAGTGCACTTTTTATTCAATGCATTGTTTACTCATATGAGTGGTGTCCTTTGTTTTACTACTGGCTGGTCTCCTGAAAATGAATTCCTTAAAAATATGGGGCATGCGATGTAGGATCCACTTCCTTGAGGAACAGGAACCTGGGGGCCTTGACAGTTATTGAGTGGACCTCTATGTTTCATCTAGCTCTATTAAGTAAACTAATGTGTCTGGTATCACCGATCAGCTGAATATGATTGACTATAGCCATTTCCTTTATAACTTCTGAAGCCAAATATCTCTTGCTGATAATAATTTTAGCTCTTCCAAGAAATAGGGGAGGAAGACAAAGGATCAGTCGAATATGATTGAATAATCATTTCTATTATAACTTCTGAAGCCAATTATCTCTTGATAATAATTTTTCCTTCCATGAAACAGGGGGAGGAAGACAAAGGAGAAAAGCTTAACAGATTTGTCATTCAGCTCTCTGCTTTAGCTGATGTATATGTTAATGATGCATTTGGCTCATGGCAGCCTCATGGTTCCACATACCATATTGCGAAATACCTTCCCTCATATGCAGGACTATGCATGCAGGTGTGTGTTCTTTCCTTCAATTCTATTTGGAATCCTGTTACTTCACTAGAGTCATTATTTCAATGAAAACAGATTTTGGTTCGATATTTCTTGTTATTTAGCAAAAGAGAAGATTCTGATTTTAATTTCCTGACATTGTATCCTTTCTCAGGGCGAACTTTATCATGTGCAATCTGTCTTGAATCCCAGCAAACCATTTGTTGCAATTGTTGCTGGTGCAAAGTATGATACTAAGATCGGTCCATTAAAAGAGATATACAAGAAAGTTGATAAGTTGGTTCTGGGTGGTCTTATTTACAATACTTATCTATGTGCTAAATATGGAGTTAAAATTGCTGGTGTTGAGGTGTGTATTCTTTTTCCCTCCAGTCTGAAGTGTCTCTCTGCAGTTGTTTTTTTTGTTTTGCTTATTTTGTGTTTAACCTTTTTTGTGTAGGAATCAGATATTGAACTTGCAAAAGAGCTGGTAGAACAGGATAAGGTGCACAAAAAAATTCTTGAGTTGCAAGTTCTGGTTGAAACTGATACTCTGGATGGTAGATTTGAAGGGAAATTTAGAACGATTGATGTCAAGGTATATACTACATATTTCTTTTCTTGCAGTAGTAGAACTGTTTGAGTTAAAATATCAATCAGCTATGATGTGATCTGATGTGAAATTCTTTCATTGTCGATGTGTGGCAGGACTTTGCTCTTGGCCAGACTTACAAGTATGTTGTTGACGTTGACCCTGTCTCATTTGAGAGAGATGATGCTAAACAAGCAATGAACTCAGCTAAGACAATATTTGTTAATGCTGTGATGGGACTCATGCCACATTTCTGGCATGGTACAAGCAAGATGGATGAGGTCATTGATAAAAATCGTTCTGCCCAAAAATTCTTCGGAGGTGGTGATACCCTTCAGACTTTTAAAAGGTACATTTCCATCACTATAGTATTTATCTCATGCAAGCATTTCATATGAATAGAGCTTTAACAATGTTTTCATTCTGTGCCAGCCTTCATCCGGCCCTGTATGAAGCTGCATTGAACAATATCAAATACTATTTATTTACAGGCGGTGGCACTGTTCTGAAAGTTATTGAGGAGGGAGATCCAATGGGTTTAGAGACTGTAAAGGCTCTTATTGATAACAAAGCTAACTATTTCAAGAGCATTCAAAATAGTTGAAACTAGTTTATGGTACATGGTTTTAACTTGCAGAATAAGGGGGTTGATTTCAAGCTGTTTGTTGGAATGACAACCAGCACGTAGAGATAGATGAAAGGAATATTTGGTAGAATTTTTGATAATTTATTACTTACATATTTGTGATGGGTTCCGAAGATTATGGCAGAGGAATCATTTTTTTGTTACGAACAGGCATTGTTGTCCAAGTCAAAATTAGGCATTTCTTGTTCACGTAAAGCTTTGTCTTTTTTGACATACTAGAAGAGAACTGAAAGTAATATAGTACTACCACGACATATTTCATTAGTTCCTTGTATTTTGACACGTTGAAATTTTAGTTATTGAAATGCTTTCCCTGAAAATTACTCAGCTTTATTGATAGTTTGGATAAGATGCTGTATTTGTAAGAAAGATATTAGGATGACAGTCACAATGGATAGTATTGTTAATAACTATTTTTGGGGCAGTTGAACCACAATGAAATTACTGAGACCTTGCAGGGAACACCAATCATTTGTACTGAATACACATTTTTATCTTTTTTCATGTATTCATTTTTTAGATTTTTGAAAGTACACAAAAATTCAAATCATTGGAATATTGGAACTAAATTGTCAATGATAATATAAATGCAACGAAGCATTACATGTCCACTAAGGAAATTTTGTTCTACAATGAACCATTCAAATGCAAGAGATCCATAATAATCATTGATACATTTATCAAGAAAACTGGTTGCTGCAAACCATTCAATGGCAAGATATCTAAAACACTGACTGGTGCACTTTGAATAAACAAACAACTATAGAAATCATCAAAATTTTATTACAATTGAAGAAAATGAAACAAACAAATAAAAGGTAGTGATATTGGAAAATGCAGACACAAAGAAGTAACAATGAGCAAATGTCCTATTTAATAAGTCGGTACATAACCTCTTTGCAGCAAAGATAAACAGTGTTCAACAATGTTCAACAATGTTCGGGGTGTATAGGATATTTAGTGGCTAGTCATGAAAATTTGCCAAAATGATGAGCACAATGACACATTTTTTAGACTAAGCAGACCTCCCAATGAATTGATTACACCACATTCTGCTATAATATTATCCATGTTGTCTTGACACATCTCCCTAAAATTTTAAATTATGACATGGGTCAACACATTCATGGTATCTTCTAATTTTCCATTCAATGGCAAGAGATCTAAAACACTGATTGGTGCACTTTGAATAAACAAACAACTGGAGATATCATCTTGAAGAATATGAAACAAACAAATAAATGGTAGTGATATTGGAAAATGTAGACACAAAAAAGTAACAACCAGCAAATGTCCTATTTAATAAGTGGATCCGTAACTTCTTTGCAGCAAAGATAAGCAGTGTTCAACAATGCTTAGGGCGAATGGAATATTTAGTGGTTAGTCATGAAAATTTGCCAAAATGATGAGTATTTAATAAGTGGATCCGTAACTTCTTTGCAGCAAAGATAAGCAGTGTTCAACAATGCTTAGGGCGAATGGAATATTTAGTGGTTAGTCATGAAAATTTGCCAAAATGATGAGTACAATGACACATTTTTTAGACTAAGCAGACTACCCAATCAATTGATTACACCACATTCTGTGATAGTATTATCCATATTGCCTTGACACATCTCCCCAAAATTATATTTTATGACATGGGTCAACACATCTATGGTATCTTCTAATTTTCCATTCAATGGCAAGAGATCTAAAACATTGACTGGTGCACTTTGAATAAACAAACAATGGTAGAAATTATCGAAATTTCACCACAATTGAAGAAAATGAAACAAACAAATAAATGGTAGTGATCTTGGAAAATGCAGACATGGAAATAACAATGAGCAAATGTCCTATTTAATAAGTGGGCCCATAACTTCTTTGCAGCAAAGATAAGCAATGTTCAACAATGTTTGGGTTGTATGGGATATTTAGTGGTTAGTCATGAAAATTTGCCAAAATAATGAGTACAATGACACATTTTTAGACTAAGCAGACCTCCCAATCAATTGATTATACCACATTCCGTGATAATGTTATCCATGTTGTCTTGACACATCTCTTTAAAATTATAAATTATGACCCTGGTCAACAACACATCTATGGTATCTTCTAATTTAAATGAGTCCTTGCACATTTCACTTGGCTTGAAATCCATGGTTTCAAATGTTTCAAGTATTTAGGTACCCTTACACCATGACACTACACTATGCATTGTAGGTTTTCAATTTGGTGTCTAATTAGACAACTAATTTTAAATTCTTGTTTTTTCAAATACACGATTCCAAACCTTGCAATTTCTTTTTGAGTGAGTAGTGATTTGAATAACTTTCATCATAAGAATATTGCTACAAAACAATGTCCTTACACATTTCACTCACTTAAAATCCACGGTTTCAAAATGTTTCAAGTATTTAGGCGTCCTTACACCATGACACTACCCATTGTAGGTTATCAACTTGATGTTTAATTAGAAAACTATTTTTTCATTTTTAGTGCTATTTTTGTGATTGATGCCAAGGTTGATGACCGTGCTAAAATGGTTTGTTGAATGCCAATATTTTGTTACTGTGGTTATAGTAGACTAGCACAAGCATAGCGTTTAACTTGTACACTTGGGAGAAAGTCATCCAGTTGGATAATTGGCAAGAAAATAGACAAGAGTCGGAAAATAGGGAGGAGGCCTTGACAAATTCCTAAGCAATTGTCCATAAGTATTGAGAAGCAAGGCATGAAATTTTTTGTAAATTGTTTTGTTTTTTGTAGCTTAGGTTTTTAAGACAGAGGTGAGAGGGTTGGTGCTCTTCTCTTGGCTAGGGAGAATAGAATTACATGCCAAATTCTAAACAAATGAACTTTGCTACCACCTTGCTTCCCTCATATAAAAAGAAATGTTTTTAAGAAAAATTCAATCTCCAAGGGTGTGCTATAGGATGTCTGTACAGTCATATTTTTAGCCAAATTATCTTAACTTTTTTTCACGGGAGGTGAGGAATGAACTCTTGGTACAAATGAAGTTTTGGCTCATCCCTTATTCCTTTTGTGGTTTAGTGGTGGGATCAACACATTGTATGCGTTGGCCCCCACCTACACCTTCGTAACTTCTCAAATCCATTGGCCCACTCTTCATAATTATCATTCTCATTTCCTTGTCATTTTCCATGTATGAGGGAGTTAGTTGCACTTAATTGTTCCAGGGTGGCCCACTTTTAGTGTACAAAACACTCTTTTGCATTGACAACAAACTTTTAACCATAATATGCTCAAGAGGATAGGTGATGAAAATGCATACTTGTGCCTACTTGATGGTATTTGGTTGCCTTGATGTCTGCATACTGCTTCAGAAATGCTCATTGATCTGTTGATTGTTTTGAGGTTCCATTTTCCATACTAGCTCCTTCATGCTTTGGCACTGCTTTGAAAAACAAATAGATATTTTATGATAAGTGTCTGATTGAGAGAAGCTTTTGGATGTAGGTTCTTCAAATGGTGGATCATTATAATACTGTTGGAGATGAACAATGACCCTATAGTAGCTCCTTAAGAGTTGTGTTGTTGCCCAAGATCATAAATATAGCCCTTCAATGCTTCAGGATGGCTAAGTATTCGTTTTGGTGTTGTCAAGGGTTTCTAATTGTGGTTTTGTAGGGTTTGTGTAGGCTAATACATGATTGGATTCTTTCATGTAGTAGTCACACAGACCCCTCCAAAACCACAATACTCTTCATGAAATGCATTCATAAGCTCTGATAATTCATGACGAGCTCATGGATAAGGACTAGATACTTTGGTGGTGGTCAAGAATGTGGAAGAAGGGGTGAAAATGGGTTTTTTCATGGGTAAAGATGAATTTTTGGATGGAGAAGTACGTAAATAGTGTGGAGGATGGATGATGGTGGTGTGGTGGAATTATTTTTTCATTCCCCCAAGGAAAACATAATATTTTACCCCTCTCTCTGTCGATCACAACATGTAGAAAATCTGGACAACCAGCAATATAGGACAATCTTGTTGAAAACTTGTTTAATCCATATCTCTCAAAAGATAGATTGGTTTGACATGATTTTTTTTTAGAATGTTTCCATAATCCTAATGCATCTCCCCATAAAAAATCTTGGCCAACGAAAATACGAATATCGAGAAGAATGGAAAATGGTTGTAGGTCATAGAGGTCAATATCTCGAAATGTATGCACTGAAATTTGTTGAAATTTCTTGAGCATGTTATCATCATCCTTATGCATATCCCCGTGAAACAAATCGGAAAAAATATGCATGGTTTTTGAGATATGGTCAAAACAATTTCTGCCCTCTATATTTTGGCAATCTTGTAGCAAAACATAATTTTTTTGTAGCAGTTATAGGACAATGAGGAAAATGAATGGGAAATTCGTGCAAATGATGGTTGAATCTTGGAAATGGTTGAGGGTGATGGATTGACATGGCTTTGGTCCCATTGGAGTATCTGGGTAAACAAGGTGAATGCCCAAGTTTGACTTTCTTCGACGAAATTTTTGATCAACTTTTTATTTTGGTGCTTGTTAGGAATCTGTAATTTATTAGCAAGATTGGTAGAGTCCAATTACAGAAACAACATCGTTTCAACCAACTTTGGGATTCTAGGATCTAGCCCTCCTGAATCCGGAGAGGGATCTCTCCAATAAGTGCAAAGATGGATTTGTCTTTCAAGTTTTGGGTAATGATATTAGGCTAGTTATGAAGGCCAAGGGTTTGTTTTGTTCTTTGGATGGTTGAGCATGATTACTGTTTGAGGCGTAAAGTCCTGAATCCAAAGAGTTTCAAAGGTGAGAAGTTGCAAGCAAATAGAACATCTTTGGCTAAAAGATAGATATAACGTTGGTTTTTAGTCCATTGGGCTATGGAGTCATATCTGGACTTTAATTGAACAACAACATCAAGAGTAATCCAAGGGGCAAGTCATCTATACCACAAGATTATTTGAGATAGAGTGATGGGATGGAAACAATAAAGTGTTGGAGATGGTGGAAACTGATAATAATTTCACAAAGGATTTATAGTCAGTCCAAAAAAGAAAAGTCTCTTAAGTAACCATTTAAAACCAACGAAGTGCAGGGCTAACCATTGACTCCTTGGGCAAGTTCGTATTAAATCAGCTTAATTGACAAACAATCCATTAATCCACATAATTACCTTCAGAAAGTATGAAAACATATAACGGGAACAAAATGCAACTTAAGATCAGATAAAGTACTTTTAAACCTAGTATGCTTTCAGTTAACACCGAGGGAAACTTTCAGAATCTTCTTTTGGAGAAAAAACTAGGACCAGGGCACACCATATCTTCCATAGTCATCTTTAATAAGCACAATAAGGAAAATAACTTTTTAAGAACAATTTTTAAGGTAAACATTAGGATGAGGGAACTCCAACATTCCTAACTGCTTAATTGTATTAAATCATTCTTAAAATAAACAATTTGGAGGAAAACATTAAGATAAAGATTTTCAGTCAGAGAAGGTTACTGATATACAGTAGGTCCTAACTCTATGCGTGATGTTCTTTATAAGGGAAATAGTGAACAATATGACATACATAGAAGGAAAACAATAACAAAGAAAGAAGCACTTCACCGATGATATAGACCAGGATCCCAAGAAACAACTTTTATATTGATGTCAAACCAGTTACAGTCTTCAAGTCCAATGTTTCATTTCAGCAATCATCTTCACTACTTAGCCTAATTAATCTATCACAAGCAGAGCTCCAAGAGCCAGTGAACACTATTTACAATCAGAAGTTTGAGCTCAAATGTATTTCAAAGTTCTGCAACCAACAATATCTCATCTTCTACTGAGGTATTTATAGAAGAATGAGGAGGTGAAATCTAACAAAAGATCTCTTAAGGCAATTAATACAGATTCAAGACTTCTCGGCCTTTTGAGGGGCTCGATGGAGAAGTTTACAGGTGGACTACTGTACTAACTGTTTTAAAATAAATATCGAAGCTCGGTGGGAGCTTTATTTGACTTTGAGGCTCTGTGTGCTGTGTGGAGTAACTCTGCAGATATTTCTGTATTTATTTCGTTGCAGCAGTAACTCCTCGGCTGCGTTGAGGAAAAATATTTGATTTTGTAGTAGGTTCAGCCTCTGTTTGAATGCTTTGAGGCAACAGGTGGCTCTTTTGGTAGCTGAGGAATCAATTCGCCTCAGAATGCAGCGGTGGAGGTCCTTTCTGTCAGTGAAACACTTATGATTTTCTATTGACTGTGTTTTAATCCAGGGAATTAGGCTTTTGATAATCATTCTTAGCCGTAATTCTCCAGATCCATCTTCAATCTTCATCTGTTGTGCTTTTTCTTCAAACTTATACTCTTTAACTATTCTTTTGAATAAAATAGTGTCTTGTCGATGTGCAGGGCCACACAGGCCTTTTTACATGTTTATCAATGCTCATGAAACATTGATAAATTATTGAATTTAAACCTGTGAATGGTTCTTTTTAATAGCTCGAAGGCGCAGGAAACGTCTTTCCCAACCCTCGGTTTTCCTTCATTATACAATGGAAAACAATTCAAACACCTGCAAAACACAAAAACGATTAAGAAATCCTGCGCTTTTTGGGTTAAACTGCTTAGAAGGTCGGGAAAAAATCGCAGCCGTTGGATCTGGACACGTGGACGGTCCAGATCTAATCGGGGAATCGCAATCAGCGGGAGGAGGAAAAGGGTGCGATGAGAAACTTCGATGCGATTGCGCGATGGCCGTTGGAACCAAGGATCAGATCAACGGCGGGGAGCGAAATGGAGGAACAACAATCGGGGGAAAGAATAAATGTATGCGACGGAAAACTCCGATGCGATTAAGCACTGGCCGTTTGATCGGCTTATGATCAACGGTGGAGATTAGTTTTTAGAACGAACCGGCGGAAACCCTTATAATATACCAAAACCCAAAGTTTTTAATATAAACAAAGGTTTAATGGATCGGGGCGGAAATAAAATATATATAAAGGATAGGCGCCCGCCTACGGGGCCTTCGGATATATGGAACACAAAGGGCCCGAGGCTTAGTGCATCAAAGGCCAATCACAATCGGAACTGCGGGCCTGGTCTTTCCGATCAATCCATTGTGAATTCTCCAATCGCGATTGCGCGATCGGGTCTTTTTAATCTACCCATTTTAAAACACGTGACTTTGATTTTTGGTTAATAACTTCGGGAAAGTGGGTTTTGGGTTTCAGGATAGTTAAAAAATGGGTTTTTAACTATGGGAAAATGATTTTCATAAATGGAAGAAGAGGACTTATGAAAACAAGGGAGTTTCTATGAAGAAAAAGGGGAGCAAATGAAGGTTTGAGAAGGGGGGAAATGAAGGTCTTTCAACAGTCTTTCACTTGGAATCAACGGAATTTTCTGAGTATAAAATGGAAATAGTAATGAAGATTTTTGGACAAAGGCATGGGGCCTTCAAGGAGTCTTCAAGAGCCAACAATTTTTAGTAATAAAATTTGTTCTTTGGAGGCTCAAAAAGTCTTAGCCACCTTTTGGTATAATCAAATATTATAGGTGGCTAACAGTGGCTCCACTTGGGGATGATGCCTCCTTGAAGGCATCAAGAACTTCAGACTTGCATTCTCTGGGAGGCTGATCAGTTGCCTCATTATTTGTTCTCTGGGAGGCTGACCTGCGCCTGATCCATTGGGCTGCCCTTTCTTTGCTGGGATGATCTTATTTGAAAACATATTAGCAGCTATGAAAACAATGGTCATTCATCAATACACACTTTCTACCTACCCAATCCTACTGATCTAGCATTTTTTCTTCATTTGAGTGCACTTGGATTGGCAAACTCTATTCACAACATTTTATTCTTTTGAAAGCAAGAAATCTAATCGATTTCTACTCTTTATTTCTCCCTGAACTCAGATTAAACAATTGAGTTCAGATGATTCTCTACCTAATCTACCATCTGTTGGGATTAAACTGTCCAACAGATTTTCATTCTCTAATTTCTAAAACAGAAATTCAAAAGCATTCAAGTCAGGATTGAACAGTCTAACTTGATGTTGGTCTATGGCATAACAAACAAGCTGCACATAGACATTATTTTGCAAAAAATTAAATAAAAAATGGAAGGCTTAAGATCTGAAAATTCAAAGCACTTCCTTCATCTTTTTTATAGCTCTGCTTTGACTTTGGTTTGAGCTGTTCTTTCTTTGTTGGACTGGTTCAGGTTTTAAGCTGATTAGAACCAGATTTTTACATCTCTTGACTTAGAATTTGAAGCAGATTTGAGTCATTTTTCTTTTGAAACCTTAGTTTCAGATTTTGAACATGTTTGAACCTTTAATTTCTATCCTAAACTATCTACTGATAAGCCAATATTAAACAGTTTGGCAAATCAAATTCACTACCCTATCAGCAGAAAATTTAAAACTAATTAGTCAAGATTAGGCAGTTCGACTAACTAGAAGTGTGTTTTTCAGGAGTGGCACTTGAGCTTGCACACTTTCAGATTTTGTTTCTCTTTTTTGGTATGGGGCTATACCTTTCTTGTTTTGTCAATCTGCCCTCTTTTCTCTTTTTCATTGTTTTTGTATTTTTTATTTTTCTAACTTTGAATGCAATGGTGGATGAGATATTTATAATGGAAAAAAAAGGCTTCCAAACATAGCATTTGATCAAGAGAAGTAATGCTTAATCATCCTGCCATTGACAGGAACCCCAAACAATTCTGCTCCATCCAACTCCTGTAAAAAAAATGCATTGTTACTAGCAGCTGAATGAATAGAGTAAGGGCCAAGCCATAAGTTGTCAAACTTTCCATGCTTGCCCTTGTCTTCCCTTCTTGAGTCCCATTTTAAAACTTTGTCCCCAATCTTGAAATTTTTGGCCTTTGTTCTTCTGTCAAAAAGATTTTTAATGCTCTCCTGTTTCTGCAATGCTTTGTTATACACTTCCTCTCTGGTTTGCTGAAGATGAATGGTCTGATTTATTCTTCTGATCATGTCATTTTCTTCAGTTTGCAGCTCTTGAATTAACTTCATCACTAGTACACCAAGGGTGTTTGGAAAAATTGCATCAATACCATACACAAGCTGGAGAGGTGACATACCAATGGATTTCTTCAAAGTCAATCTGTCAGCCCAAAGTGCATGAATCAGCGTTGTGTGCCAAGACTTCTTGTTGTCCTCCAACAGTTTCTTGATTATGTTCACTAAGCTTTTGTTTGAGGATTCTGCAAGTCCATTACCTTGAGGGTAATAGGCTGTGGAATGCCCCACTGTTATCTGATATCTGTGACAGAACTCAACCATCTTCTTTGATCCAAATGCTGCTGCATTATCAGTGATGATCTTGGTAGGACAGCCAAATCTGGAGAGAATATTAGTCTCAATGAATTTTATAATAACAGAGTCATTGGCTTGCCTACAAGGTATGGCTTCTATCCACTTAGTGAAATAGTCTGTGGCTGTGAGAATCCATCTATGTTGGGTAGAATATGGGGGATGGATTTCTCCTATGAAGTCAAGTCCCCACTGTTGAAAAGGGGCTTCGACAGTAATGGGATGCAGAGGTAGGGGTAACAGTTTTCTTTTGCCTTCAAAGAGTTGGCACTTATGACAGGCAATGATCATCTTATGTATATCCAGAAAAAGAGTGGGCTAATAGAAACCAGCCCTCAAAATTTTGTTGGCTGTTGTCTTCCAGTACAAATGACCCCCACACTCTCCTTCATGGAATTCATGCTTAACCTTCTCTGCATCAAACTCAGGAAAAAATTTAAGCAATAGACCACTTGCATTTTTCCAATAAAGACATTTATCTATAATGCAATAGTTTACAGCTTTCAATTTCAGGAATCTTGCCTTTGTTTTTGTTAAACCGGAAGGTGTATTCAATTTAAGAAAAATATAAACAATATCATCATACCAAGGAGACTTCATAAAATGATATTCAACTATAGGAGTTGAGAATTCTTCTTGGTCATCTAAAGCATTAATCATATTAATATCAAGAACTTCAAAATTTGATTCAGCCATTAATCTAGCTAGACCTTGGCCTTTGATGAGTATAGTGGGTTTTATCTATAAATCATATTCAAGAATAATAGCAATCCACTTACCTCTGTTACTATCTGGGTCCTGAGTTAGAATGTCTTTAACAACTGAATTTGGGACAAAGGCAATAGTGTGTGAATGAAGGATGTACACTCTGAAGTCTTTCAAAGCTTTAATAAAAGCAAAAGCTTGCTTCTCCATAATGTTATACTTCAAAGGGGCATCCCTCAATGCCTTGCTAAAGAATGCAATGGGCTGCTCTTGTCCTTGTGGATTTTTCTATAAAAGGACAACAGCTATGGTATGTTCCGATGCAAATGAAAAGATATAAAAATCTTTTGAAAAATCAGGACTTATCAGAACCGGTGTTTTGGTTAACGCTTTTTTCACCAGCTCAAAAGACTTCTTTGCTTCCAAGGTCCATTTTACCCCTTGCTCCTTCTTTCACATGTTTGTGATATTCCTAAGGAGCTCATCCAAATTGGGGATGAACCTTCTTAAAAAGTTGATCTTTCCAATGAAAGATTGCAACTCTTTGATGTTTCGAGGATGAGAGATTTGCAATATGGCCTCAATCCTCTTTGGATCTATCTTTATACCCTCCTTTGAAATAATGTGCCCAAGAAGTTTACCTTCTTGGAGACCAAATAGTGTCTTCTTAGGGTTTAAAGATATCCCAAACTTTCTGCACTTCTCGAAAACCTTTCTTAGATGTTCTAAGTGCTCTTCATCTATTTTTGAAAACACAGTAACATCATCTAGATAGATAATGATGAAGAAGCCTAGTTCCTCCGAGAATGCTATGTCCATGGCTCTTTGAAAGGTTGCTCCAGCATTCATTAGACCAAAGGGCATTTTCACATACATGAAAGTGCCCCAGGGTGTAGTAAAGGCTGTCTTTAATTGATCAGCAGGGTAAACTAAGATCTGATTATACCCTGAATAGCCATCCAGCAACGAAATTCTTTTAGACCCTACCACCTTTTGTAAAATGTGATCCATCTTGGGTAAAGGGTAGTTGTCTTTTAATGAAGCTTTGTTTAAGTCTCTAAAGTCTATACAAAGCCTGATTTCTCCAGTTTTCTTCCTAACAGACACCAGATTAGATACCCATTCAGAATATCTAACAGGGACAATAATACCAGCATCATACATTTTCATGATCACCTTCTCAGCCAATGGAAACTGGACAGGGTTTATTCTGCGTAGTTTCTGTTTGAATGGTTTTTGGTTTTCCTTGAGTGGAATTTTGTGCTGTATTATTTTAGTGTCATAGGATTTAAGATCTTCGTAACTCCACACAAAAACATCAGAAAACTCTTTAAACAGCTCTATGTATTTGAGTTTAATGTGAGCTGGTAAAGTTTTAGATAGTTTAATCATTTTTTGTTTTTCCTCACTGCCTATATTACACTCTTCCACTTCAGTCTCTACAGGTTTCAGTTTTGGCTTATTTGCCACATTGTTAAAATTGAACAACTCTTCTAAAGGGGTCAGACCCTTAGGCAAACTTTCATCTTTGGAGTGCATAGTTTCTAACTCCTCTGTTTCAGACTCTGCATTCGTTTCTGTTTCACCTTCAAGTTTGCCAGATAACAGGTTTATATTGGCAAGTTCAGGGGACGTTTCTTCCTTATCAAGAAAATTTTCTTCGCTGCATTCTGTATCATGATCTGAGTCCGAACTGTGTAATTTGAATTCATTTCTGAATTGCATGAAGTCTTCTATTTATTTGTCGTTTTCAAACACCTGCCAATATTTTTCGTTATCAGGCATGACTGGTCTGAATTTAATCTGAGTTGTGTCGTCATATGGCGTTAGACATGTTCTAGCAGCAGAGGCTAGATTATGGGTTGTAATATTTTCCTTTCTCGGGACGAAAATTAATTGGGACTCATCGAAAGCTTCTAAAAGATCCACGACATCATTCCGATAGGCCCTAAGTCTGGGATGATGAGCGTTATACTCCCCATTGACTTGCCTTATGATTAATTCCGAATCCCCGTGAATTTTAATTCTCTTGGCTCCTAACTTTTTCAACAAATGAAAACCTAAGAGAAGGGACTCGTATTCCGCTACGTTGTTGGAACACTGGAAGTTTAACTTACAGGAAATGCATTCAGTGTGGTTTCTTATAGTGTTGCGAATCTAGACACCTGCACCAGCGTTATTTCTAGTGCACGACCCATCGAAATGCATACTCCATAGAGGACTATTTTCAGTTTCATTTGTTTGGTGAATGTCCTCTTTAACTAACGTGCTTTCTGATTGTTGTTGAATCTCTGCACTTAGTTGTAGATGTTTTGATTCCCCCTGATTTTCAATTACTTGGGGAATACTTTCCTGACTCTCAATGTTTAGAAGCAAGGGACACATGACTTGTAGTTCAAGACACACATTTGGTTTGTTGTTGTTTAAAGGTTCAGAAAACAGTTTCGACAGTTCTGTGGTATTTACGTCCCCCTCTCTATCGGCCATTAATTCTGTTAAAGTTACTTTTTCATCTGAAGCTTCTTCATTAAAAAGGATTAAAGAATCAAGGCCTGTATTTACAGAATAAAGGGGAGAGTTTTGTGGTCTGTCTTGACTTGGAACTGTGTATTGCATATGAGACTCCCTGTAAAGTCTTATGGTTTGATTGAAAACAGGGATAGTCGCATAGGTCATGTCCATATGCATAGTCCCCTGTAACTTAGCTCCCCAAGATCTAGATAACAACATTTCATACTTTGGGGGCACATTAGCCACCACAATGTCCATGAGTAAGCATTTGGCTGGAATCTGGGCTAAGTTAACACAAAGGTCTTTGATTAATCCTAAACATTTTACTCTACTGGAATCAAAGGAGTATAGGTCTTTGTAAGGTCTGGTGATTTCAAGACTAAGGCTCTCCATCACAGCTTTAGGCATTAAATTATGAGAAGCTCCGGAATCATGCATAGCGTTGTGCAAAATTTTGTCATGAACGTTTAAACTCACGTAGAAAGGAGGGACAGGTCCCTCTTGGTATCTACCTTCAATCTTTGGACCGAAAATAAGCTCTGGCTGGTCATCACTAAGGTTGACTGTATCTCCATTTTCCTATATATTTAAAGCCTTCAAAATTTGGGTTCTATATACATGTTGGGAAGCTAACTCAGTCAAAGGAACAAATATTTTGATTTTAGAAATTTCCTGCTCCAGGCTGAAAGGAATTTGACTCTTTAAAGTGTTGGTTTCATCCTTATTCGCTGTCACTCTATCAGCAATATCAGCTTGCTGATTTGTTTTATTTACACTTGACAAAATTATTTTTGCAGGAGCACTAGCTGAAGTGTTAGTACTGCTAATGTCTGCAGTCTGATTTTCATTGTTTTGAGTGCTTTTACCTTTTCCTTTATCAGAATTTACAGCCATTGTTTTATCCTTTTGTTTGACAACTTTAGGTTTGTTCGCAGTGCTGTTTTGTGAAGATTTGTTAGAGGTTTTGGTGTCGGGGCCTGTTGACTAGTCTAGTTTCTAAGGTCATATTCTCTTTGAGGCTCTATGATGACATTTTCCATGTCTTGGTAACAATCTCGATCATCATCTCTTTTGTCATCATAAGGTGTGTATAGACCTTGTTTGTTATCACAATGAATCTCAAAGTCATCACTGTCTACCCCATCATGTTGATATCTTCTTCCTCTATAATTTCATCTGTTTCCTCAACCTCACTTACATAGTTTTGATGAAAGGGAGGAGTGATCTGTTGATCATCTTCCCTAGGTCTGTTTGGAGGTTGGTTCCTTCTAGAATTCCGATTCTGGTTCTGGTTTCTATTTTGAGGAGAATTTTGATTTTAACTTGCTTGTGCTCTCTTAATTATGTTCATCTCTTTCATCATCTCCTCCATCATTTTCTCCATTTTTGAGTTTGAATTAGAAGGTGAGGATTCCTCTCTAAAGGATACTCTCTTTTCAGCTTTCATCCTTGTTCTTTTCTCCATTAAGTTGACTTCCACAGAAAGAGCACCTCTTTGCATATCTTCAAGAGTTGCAAAATCTCTCTCTCTTAGAGAATAGCTCATGTCAGAGTCAAACCCTTCAGGGAACTTGTTTAAAGTTGAGCCTTGTGGAGGTTTTAGTTCTGGGGAAAGTGCATTATACACACTATTAAACCTAGTGCAATAAGCTTGGACACTTTCCCCAGGGTTTCTATGGAGGTTCTTGTAATCAGAAAGGACTTGGAGAGGATTCTTCTTCACTTCCCATTTGTTTAAGAAAGTTTGATGGAAGCCTGGGAGATCGTTTATACTATGGGGGGCTAAGCTTTTAAACCATTTTCTTACTTCTCCCCCTAAGATTTGAGAAAATAATCTAATCTTGACAGAATCATCATCAATTTCATTTCTGTCAAAGTAGTCATTCATCTTATCCACATGTTGTGATGCAGTTGTAGCATTGCTAGCATCATATAATGGAATTTTGGACTGATAGTCCTGTGGAAGATTGACTAATGGTGCAAGAAGGACCAGGGGAGCATACCATGCAGCCATGATAGGAGGTGTAGGTGGATTCACAGGTGGGCTGACAAAAGGGAAGGTGGGCTGAAGTGGAGTGGTTTGAACAGTGGATGAAGAATGAGTAGATGTGGATGGAACAACAGTAGATTGCTGAGCTGATCTTGGATGAGAGACACCTAAATTCAACAGGAAGTGTAGATCAGGTGGTGTTGTTTCTCTACTACCAGGATGTTCACTTGTCCCCGGAGATGAAAGTGAAGACTCAGAATCTAGCTGAATTATATCATCAAATGACCTAGTTCTAAAGGGGTTTACTAAGTCAACTTGTGATTGTTGTAGAGCTGAAAGATTTTCAGGGATTGAATTAGCTCTCAAGGGTAATATGAAAACAGTTGATAATTTAATCCTAGGAGACTTCCAAAGGATACTTTCTGGGTTATCAAATATCTCAGGTGGATTAGGGTCAGGATGGGCTCTAGTGTGAATCTTTCTGGGAGCCACTATGTTGTGTTTTTAGACCCAAATGAACAAGAAAAGTCCAACCAGATATGACAATCTTTAAAAGGTTAACTAATCTGTTTGCACATATTTTAATCCTACAGTCCTCTAACTGAGTTTGAATGATATTATAATGATAAGGGTTCTTCCCAGTGGAGTCTTAAGGTTTGTTGAGGATTGTGGAGTCACCATGTGGAAGTTTTTAGCTCCTAAGGAGGTAAAAGGTTTTATGGTCCACCACCATGTTTATTGAATACCAATCTAAAATATTTTTAGGTTTTCTAAGTTATTTTTCAGTTGTGTGGTTTCTAAGAATATGCTAACTTTGTTTCAAAAATTAGCTACGGTTATGAGACAAAGACAATGTACTCTTATGGCTAAGCCAGCTGATTTTTCAAGGTTAGATAAAGACTTAAGAGAATCCTAGGTGTTACCTAGATTGCCATTGATTCAAACAAGTTTCATCATGATTACCTAGCTTAGGTAGTGCTTGAAAAGGCTGCTTTTACTCACAATGTTTTCTTGAATCAAGGGGTGCTCTGAGGTCTTAAAAAACACTCAGTCCATAGCGGAGTCACCAGAAATGTTAGGAATCTGTAATTTATTAGCAATATTGGCAGAGTCCAATTACAGAAACAACATCGTTTCAACCAACTTTGGGATTCTAGAATCTAGCCCTCCTGAATCCGGAGAGGGATCTCTCCAATATGTACAAAGATGGATTTGTCTTTGAAGTTTGGGGTTATGATATTAGGCTAGTTATGAAGGCCAAGGGTTTTTTTTTGTTTTTGGATGGTTGAGCATGATTTTTACTTGAGGGGAAAGTTCTAAGTGCAAAAAGTTTCAAAGGTGAGAAGTTGCAAGCAAATAGAACAGCTTTGGCTAAAAGATAGATATAATGCTGGTTTTTAGTCCATTGGGCTATGGAGCCATATCTGGGCTTTAATTGAGCAACAACATCAAGAGTTATCCAAGGGGAAAGTCATCTATACCACAAGATTATTTGAGATAGAGTGATGGGATGGAAACAATAAAGTGTTGGAGATGGTGGAAACTGATAATAATTTCACAAGGGATTTATAGTCAGTACAAAACAAGAAAAGCGTTTTAAGTAACTGTTTAAATCCAACCAAGTGCATGGCTAACCATAAACCTCTTGGACAAGTCTGTATTCAAGCAGCTTAATTGACAAACAATCCAATAATCCACATAATTACCTTCAGAAAGTATGAAAGCACATAAGAGAAACAGAGTGTAACCTAAGATCATATAAAGTACTTTTAAACCTAGTCTTCTTTCAGTTAACATCGAGGGAAACTTTTAGAATTTTCTTTTGGAGAAAAAACTAGGACCAGGGCACACCATATCTTCCATAGTCGTCTTTAATAAGCACAAATAAGGAAAATAACTTTCAAGAACAATGTTTTTAAGGCAAACAGTAGGACGAGGGAACTCCAACATTCCTAACTGTTTAACTGTATTAAATCATTCTTAAATGAACAATTTGGAGGAAAACATTAAGATAAAGATTTTCAGTCAGAGAAGGTTACTGATATACAGTAGGTCCTAACTCTATGTGTGTTGTTCTTTATAAGGGAAATAGTGAACAATATGACATACATAGAAGGAAACAAATAACAAATAAAGAAGCACTTCACCGATGATATAGACCAAGATCCCAAGAAACAACTTTTATATTGATGTCAAACCAGTTACAGTCTTCAAGTCCAATGTTTCAGTTCAAAAATCATCTTCACTACTCAGCCTAACTAATCTATCAAAAGCAGAGCTCCAAGGGCCAGTGAACACTATTTACAATCAGAATTTTGAGCTCAAATGTATTTCAAAGTTCTGCAACCAACAGTCTCTCATATTCTACTGAGGTATTTATAGAAGAATGAGGAGGTGTCGAAGCAATCTAACAAAAAAGATCTCTCACTAAGGCAAATTCATCTGATTCAGGTTTCAAGACTTCCGGCCTTTTGAGGGGCTGGAGTGAAGTTTACGGGTGGACTCTTGTGCCTAACTATTTTTAAAATAAATATCGAAGCTCGGTGGGAGCTTTATTTGACTTTGAGGCTCTGTGTGCTGTGTGGAGTAACTCTGCAGATATTTCTGTATTTATTTCATTGCAGCAGTAACTCCTCGGCTGCGTTGAGGAAAAATATCTGATTCTGTAGTAGGTTCAGCCTCTGTTTGAATGCTTTGAGGCAACAGGTGCCTCTTTTGGTAGCTGAGGAATCAATTCGCCTCAGAATGCAACGGTGGAGGTCCTTTCTGTCAGTGAAACACTTATGATTTTCTGTTGACTGTGTTTTAATCCAGGGAATTAGGCTTTTGATAATCATTCTTAGCCGCAATTCCCCAGATCATCCTTCAATCTTCATCTGTTGTGCTTTGTCTTCAAACTTATACTCTTTAACTGTTCTTTTGAATAAAATAGTGTCTTGTCGATGTGCAGGGCCACACAGGCCTTTTTACGTGTTTATCAATGCTCATGAAACATTGATAAAATTTTGAATTTAAACTTGTAAATGGTTCTTTTTAATAGCTCGAAGGCGCAGGAAACGTCTTTCCCAACCCTCGGCTTTCCTTCATTATACAATGGAAAACCATTCAAACACCTGCTAAACACAAAAACGATTAAGAAATCCTGCATTTTTTGGGTTAAACTGCTTAGAAGGCGAGGAAAAAATCGCAGCCGTTGGATCTGGACATGTGGATGGTCCAGATCTAATCGGGGAATCGCAATCGGTGGGAGGAGGAAAAGGGTGCGATGAGAAACTCCGATGCGATTGCGCGATCGGGAGGGCGGAGGCGATTAAGCGATGGCCGTTGGAACCGAGGATCAGATCAACGGCGGGGAGCGAAACGGAGGAACAAAAATCGGGGGAAAGAATAAATGCATGCGATGGAAAAATCCGATGCGATTAAGCACTGGCCGTTTGATTGGCTTACGATCAACGGTGGAGATTAGTTTTAGAACGAATCGGCGGAAACCCTTATAATATACCAAAACCCAAAGTTTTTAATATAAACAAAGGTTTAATGGATCAGGGCGGAAATAAAATATATATAAAGGATAGGCGCCCGCCTGCGGGGCCTTCGGATATATGGAACGCAAAGGGCCCGGGGCTTAGTACATCAAAGGCCAATTGCAATCGGAACTGCGGGCCTGGTATTTCCGGTCAACCCATTGTGAATTCTCCGATCGCGATTGCGCGATTGGGTCTTTTTAATCTACCCATTTTAAAACACGTGACTTTGGTTTTTGGTTAATAACTTCGGGAAAGTGGGTTTTGGGTTTCGGGATAGTTAAAAAATGGGTTTTTAACCATGGGAAAATGATTTTCATAAATGGAAGAAGAGGATTTATGAAAACAAGGGAGTTTCTATGGAGAAAAAGGGGAGCAAATGAAGGTTTGAGAAGGGGGAAAATGAAGGTCTTTCAGCAGTCTTTCACTTGGAATCAGCGGAATTTTTTGAGTATAAAATGGAAATAGTAATGAAGATTTTTGGACAAAGGCATGAGGCCTTCAAGGATTCTTCAAGAGCCAACAATTTTTAGTAATAAAATTTGTTCCTTGGAGGCTCAAAAAGTCTTAGCCGCCTTTTGGTATAATCAAATATTATAGGTGGCTAACAATGCTCACTTGTTTTTATTGCTTGCAAAGGTTGGAGAGCACCTACATTCATCAATGAGAGATGCCTGGGGCAAAGAATCATTTTTTTCTTTTTTTCTTTTTTCTAGGTTAGGCTAGCTTCTTGAATGAGGTTTTCAACCAATAGGTCTTCCTAAGCGCCTCAGAAGAGGTTTTCACCTAGGATCTTTTTTTTAACCAAATGACCACCTCATGGAGATTTTCAATTAGTGATCCAATCTCAAGTGCCTCAAAGGAGGTTTTCACCTAAGATTTTATTTTATTTTCTCTTATTTTTTCTCTTTTTCCTCTT